>JARHVA010003160.1:2117500-2132854 GCA_037957365.1 Torreya grandis | reverse complement strand
AATTTTTTCATGATCCTTATTATCAAGGGAATATTTCATACCTTTCTCATGATCCTCAATAATAACATGAAGACCTATTTTAGTCATATATGTAAGAAAATTGCCCTGATCCTTCCTATGGATATTAATCCCATCATAACACTGCTCCTCATCAAGCCTATCATGAGCTATTTATACCAGCACTTAAGTAAACTTTAATAAACCTTGACAAGAATGCACTAGATTTGTGCTCATAAAATTATTATGTCCAAGATGTCCCTCCTCACAAGGTCCATCATGTGAGAAAGTCATTACAGTGAATAAAAGAAATATGGGAACCTTTTGAGAGATCAAACTAGAACAATATCATAAATGAGATGATGGATGTAAGTGGTTACATTCAAAAAATTGAGGACAAACTAAAAGGCCTTGATGAATAATAGGTCTAACCTTGCCAACCTTATGTGCCTTCATATACACTACCTAAACATTCTTATGTGCCACCCATTCTTCCCTAAGAAACCATTTAAAGTAACCTTTTGAATGTTCCAAGATCTTCATATGTTCCTTAGAAATTTCCTTCTTGGAGATCTATCTAAGAGAGATGTCAGATAAAGAAGGACATTATGGTAGAACAACCTATTGTTAGGGCCCAAGACCCCATCCTTCCTCAAGAACCCCTTATGAATTCCTCAAGGTTTCAAGCTATAACCAAGTGGTGAAGTCATGGGGTAGGCAAAGTGAGTAAAATATGCATTTAAAGACCTAAGTTAAATAAGGATTTGAACCTATGCATACCTCTCTCATCCCTCCTTAGGACTCTTTTTGTGTTCCCTATCTTTATGAAGCCACTGACCACCTTAAATAGGAGATATTCCAAGAGAATATAGATTAGTAGATTAAAGATTTGGAACTAAGGACAAGTAAAGAAGAGGAAACCCAAAATCAAAAGGTGAAATCAGAATGTCTATCTTTTCTATCTTGGAACCAAATCATGAATTCAATTAAATCCAAAGTTACTTAGCCCCATCCCTCCCATCAATAATATAGGTCATTTCCATCTTGGAAATCCATCCATAGTAGTATGTAAAAGGAGAAATATGTGACTATCAAGGACAAGTGGTTGAACCAAGGAGGTGTCACATATATCTCATCTCTCTTGGAGTCATCCTAAGAATATCATATGCCACTCCTTCAAGAGGTAGGTGGTGAGCTCCATGTTGAACTCATAATTGATATTGATGGATTGTCAAAGTTAGAAGAGGATATCAATATTAGGACACCACTTAGTGAAATCAAGCATGTCTTAGTCTTTCATGATGTCAAGGAGGATGAGTTGTAGTAGCAAGTGAAAATTAGAGATGAGATCCAACAAGAAGTCTTAGATGTACATAAAGGGGTTGATCCTTAAGAAATTATTCATCAGTTATCAATTGTCCAAGATCAAGATTTTTCTAAAGATATTTTTGAAGCTAATATAGATCAAGTACATTTTAAGCTTTCTTTGGAAGGTAGCCATGAAGATAAATCACACAACACCATTGCTAAGGTAGAGATAATTCCTAAAGAAGAAGACCATTGATAGTAGTCATACCATGATTTCATGGGTGAGATTCGTGAACTTAAGTTAGTAGTTTTGGATGATGAGATTGTGCAGTAGGTGGAATATTTTGAATATTCCATTAATGCTTTAGAGCATGAATAACACCAGCTTGATGACCTCATGCATAAATAAGAGAATGCTAAAGGATTGATGGTTATATATGATAATAAGGTCAAATATGATGGGCATCTATAGATGAATCTCTTTCAAAAGATTGAATATATTTGTTAAGTTGAGGATCAAGTGCTTGAAAAAGTGGATAATGAGTTTCTAATGGAGGATAATAACCAAGATTGGGTAGAATATCTAAATCTCCTTGATGAACTCAAAGAACTTACAACCAATAAGAAGCCCAATCTTACTTAGCACACCATAGAAATCAAAGAGGTATTCCTTCTTGAACCACCAATGGAGGTTATAGTTGAAGAAACATATAAATACATTAAGACTATCTAGATGCATATAACTAACCTATTTTTATCTTCTAGTTCTCACTGATCATCATGCTAATGAAGTTGGAAAATATAAGAAATAAGGAGCCATCAAAACCAAGGGTCAATAAGTTTAATGCCTCATTCAGTTCCTCATCTCATGACGTAAAAATATTACTTCATTTTGATCCAAGAGGAAAGGTACATGTAGTTTTAAGATATATATATTAGGATAGTTTTGTTTAAATTCCTCTAAGTTTTGTTTATGGCATATTTTATTTGTTGTCCCTATTTGTTTTGGTAGGTTAGTTTCCTTTAAATAAATGCCTTGGGAACTCTATCTTGTTTTGTTCTCATTTAATTCCTTGTTTTATCTCAAAAGAGGTTAGATCAAGATTGGTAATCAATATGTCAGATCCAAAGAAGAGATTCCATGCCCAATCGATAGGACTAGGCACATAATGTGGGTTCTTTTACATAGATAGGCATGAAACCCCTATGAGTTTCCAAAGATGTTGGCTAATTTTGGCCCACATACCAATCTTGTACCCATATGGATCAAGTTGATAATGGATGAGTACATGAATAATGTTTAAAAGACATTATGTGATGAAAAGAGTGCTTAGAATGATGTAGAAGTTCATATAATTCATTTGATTCTTCATTGTGTTCATCTAGACATCTTGAGTCTAGTGGAACAAATTTTGAGTAGGCACTTTGTTGACATCATAATTTTCATGTGTGGATATTTTAGGGAGAATTGGTTATATGGGTTTGTTCACATTAGCCCCAAGAACATATGCACCATGTTTATGGTCATCCTCCAAAGTGCATCAAAAGCATGAAGACCTAAATTTGGCCTCTTAATAAAAATCCACTAAGTTTCCATACTTATCAATTTTTTAAGAATCTCAATAAAACTGAGTGAGAATATTGACAAGGCCATATCTCATATAATGGTAGTTTCATGAGAAAATGATCATATGGGTTTGTTTAGTTTGATCCCTAGTTATTATGTGATAAGTTTTAGGTCATCCACCAAAGCACAGTAGAAGTTATGCATGTTCAAATTTGGCTCCTCAGTTAGATTTTGCTAAGTTTCCCATACTTAACCAAATAAACTAGACTATCATCAAGATGTCATGTAGGAATGAATAAACTAGTGAACTTGAGCATTTTGTATACATACCTATAAGGTTCCTAAGACCAATATATCAAATAGGTTCATTATTTTTGGTCTCAAGAACATCTCCTAAAAATTTTGTGCATCCATGACTTTTGTGCTTCAAGTTATAGGCCTTCAAAGTTGGACCTACAATATAGGATTTCATGCTAGCATTAAAATAAAGACACTACAAAAATATATTTGTGATTAAATTTTATGATCTTCAAGATGTCAAATACATTATATGGGATGTCAAATATGATCCATAGGATGTCAATTTTAAGCTCCATAAACTAACCATTGGGGTTTAAATAGTGGGTCTTAGTTGATCTAACAGTCCACATTACATTGTAAATTCATATCTAATGGCAAATAGAGGTCAAAGGGGTTAGTAAATATTGAGAGAAAATTCATGCATGATAAGTGTCAACAATGCATTCACTTAGAAAATGATCAATGAATTATATGTATTTGTATATATCAAAATTAATGGAGTGAGATGAGTCAATATGTCAATGAGCCTAGTCATATTTTGACAAATTTTAGAACAAAGATGATCCTAGGATTTTTGATAAAGGTTGAGAAGCCATTTTTGACCAAGGGAAACAAAGTTTCGCAAGGTCATCTTGACACCATTTAATTTCATTTAAACACCATAGAGTATTCAATATAATGTAGTCAGGTATAAGGAATATAAAGGACTTCCATTAGAGCTTAATATGGACCTATGGTTTGACATTTTTATGGATTTTAGTATTCATTCTTATGACTATATTTTCCATTTCTAAATAAAGACCTAGGTATGGTGAAATCTTAGCTCTTGTAAAGACTAATGGGTCTTTTTAGACCTAATGGGAGTACAAAAGAGGCTATGGTCTATAGGTCTATATTAATATGGATAACTGTGGGAAAACTAATGACCTTAGATTGGTTTTTCACCTATAGGTGGAACCTATGACCCAAACATGGAAATGGAGTAGATATGTGGTTAATGCATAAGGGTTTCATCTATCCACATGGATATATCATTAAAAAATAAGGTATAAACCACCATTCAAAGTATGGCATGATTTTCAGTATCAGGATTCAAGGATTTGATCCTCTTGAGCACATCAAGTGGACTTAGGGTCCTAAGATGGTGAATTGGTAGTGGGAGAATAAGTTAAGAGCATTAATTATACTCAAATAGACTTATTCATCATAAAATAAACCCTTGTATCTATTAGGACACTCTTAGCTAATGAGAGGATCTCAGGGACTAGTGGGATAAAAAGAGGTATATTTATTGATCAAGACATGCATGTAGAAGGCAATCAATGTGTTACCACCTTACTTATTATTCATGATTATATTTCCTCCTTTCTTAGAGCCATTGTTCCCATCTCTCTTTCTAATATATATAGATTCTTTAGAGCCAAAAAATGTACCCTCCCACTATATCATTCTACTCCCTCTCTTGGGAATGGAAAATCTCTACCAAGATGGAGCTTGTAACATCTTGAGATGGATACAAGACTATTTTAGATTTCATTATTCTAGTATAGTTTTTACATGTTAGATTTTCATATGTGATAGAGTTTTATTCCTTGTTAAATTATGATCTTACCTAGATACTATTTCATCTAGCTATGCAAGTTATATTTAGCATTCTAAATCTCTTGATTGAAACCCACATGTGGATACTATGACTAGTTAGTGTCTTACTTTAGACCTCTCCTTCATTTTCGTTAGTTTAAATAATTTGGTGAACCTCTTCATGAAACAATAATGTATGAAATATATTTGGAATCCTATATCTCATATTTTTATTATTTCATTAGTGTTGTAAGAGTCAAATAGGGAAGATCAACTATAAATTAGGTGCATCACCACTATTAGCTTATGTTTCCCTTTCATGTTTATCTCTCTCTCCATCATTAGTAGGTTATAGTGGTGTGAAAATGAGCTAAGTAATACATAAAATGAGATAGCCTCATTAAAAATCCTAGAGATATGACATCATTATAGGATATACATAGCCTAGAGTCAGTCCTATGTTGAGCTAAATTTGGAAGTAGGACCTAGACACTCCTACCTCTAGCTAGAGTGTAATCTAGTTCTCTAATAGTTATAGCAAGCCTAATAGGACAAGGTCAAAAATAATGGAAATATCTTGGTGTGTATTTCCTCTAATCATCTCTTAGAATCAAGCACATTAGTACTAATATCAACTCTAAATCAAAGTTTTTAGTTATGAGCAGATTAGGTATGTTTCAATGAAATTTTTAATCAATTTTTTACATCTCATTTAACATATGAATAGATATGGTGAATATCCATTTATCCACCTCCTTATCAATAGCCCTAATATGATCCTCATGAACCATATCATCTTAATCATCCCCACCAATATTTTTATCAAAGCTATGAGGAACTTAGGTAATTATTATCAAGGGAATAGTTTGTACCTTTCTCATGATCCTTACTAACAACATGAGCACCTATTTCAGTCATATATGTAAGAATACTACCTTTATCCTTCCTATGGATATTAATTCCATCATAATACTTCTCCTCATGAAGCATATCATGAGCTATCTATACCAGTGCTTAAGTAAAATTTAATAAACCTTGACAAGCATGCACTAGAGTTATGCTCACAAAATTATTTTGTCTAGGATGTCCCTCCTCACAAGGTCCATCATGTGATAAATTCATTACAGTGAATAAAATAAGATGGGAACCTATTGAGAGATCAAACTGGAACAATATCATAAGTGAGATGATGGTTGTAAGTGGTTACATTCAAAAAATTGAGGACAAACTAAAAGTCCTTAAGGAATAATTGCTCCAACCTTTCCAACCTTATGTGCCTTCATATACACTACCTTATCCTTTTTATGTGCCACCCATTCTTCCCTAATAAACCATTCCAAGTATCCTTTTGAATGCTCAAATATTTTCATATGTTCCTTAGACATTTATTTCTTGGAGATATATCCAAGAGAGTTATCAGAGAAAGGACATTATGGTGGAACAACCTATTGTTAGGGTCCAAGGCCCCATGCTTCCTCAGGAACCCCTTATGAAGTCCTTCAAGGTTCTAATCTGGAACTAAGTGGTGAAGTCATGTGGTAGGCAAAGTGAGTAAAATATTCATTTGAATACCTAATTTAAATAAGGATCTGAACCTATGTAAACCTCTCTCATCCCTCCTTAGGACTCTTTTTGTGTTCCCTGTCTTCATGAAGCCACTAACCACCTTCAATAGGAGATATTCCAAGAGAATATAGATAAGTAGATTAAATATTTGGATCTAAGGACAAGTAAAGAAGATAAAAACCAAATCAAAAGGTGAAATTAGGATGTCTATCTTTTCCATCTTGGAACCAAATCATGAATTCAATTAAATCCAAAGCTACTTAGCCCCATCCCTCGTTCATCAATAATATAGGTCATTTCCATCTTGGAAATCCATCTAGAGTAGTATGCAAAAGAAGGAAGAATATGTGACTATCAAGGACAAATAATTGAACCAAGGTGGTGTCACATATGTCTCATATCTCTTAGATTCATTGCAAGAATATCTTATGCAATTCCTTCAAGAGGTAAGTGGTGAGCTTCATGTTGAACTAATAATTAATACCAATGGATTGTTAGAGTCAGAAGAGGAGATCAATATTGGGATACCATTTGGTGAGAAAAAGCACATCTTAAGATTTCATGATGTCAAAGAGGATGAGTTTTGAGAGAAGGTACAAATTAGAGATGAGATCTAATAGGAAGAAGTCTCAGATGTACATCAAGGGGTTACTCCTTAAGAACCTATTAATCACATATTAGTTGTCCAAGATCAATATTTTTATCAAGATCTTGTGGTAGTCGATATATATCAAGTTTAAGCTCATCTTTATTTGGAAGGTAGCCATGAGGACAACTCACACAAAACCATTGTTGAGGTAGAGAGCATTCTTGAAGAAGAACACCATTGGCAATAGTTGTACCATGATTTCATGGGTGAGATTGATGAACTTAAGATGGAAAATTTGGATGATGAGATTGTGTAGTACATGGGATATTTTGAATATTACATTAATTCTTTGGAGCATGAAGAACACCAACTTGATGACCTCATGAATTAAGAAGAGAATACTAAAGGAGTGGTGGTTCTAGATGATAAGAAGGTTAAAGATGATGGGTAACTACAGATGAAGATCTTTTAATAACTTGAAGATATTTATCAAGTTCAAGATAAAGTGCTTGAGAAAGTGGATAAGAAGTTTCCAATAGAGGATAATGGCCAAGATTGTGCAAAATATCCAGAGCTCCTTGATGAGCCTGAATAACTTACAACCAAGAAGAAGCCCAATCTTACTGAGGACACCATGGAAATCAAAGAGCTATTCCTTATTGAACCACCATTAGAGGTTGTAGTTAAAGATCCATATGAATACATTGAGGCTATTTGTATGCACATATATGACCTATTTGGAGCTACCTAGTTCTCATGAATCATCATGCCAATAAAGTTGGAAAATATAACAAAGAAGAAGGAGGAATCAAGACCAAGGGTAAATAAGTTGCATGCCTCATTCAATTCCTCATCCCATGACGTAAAAC
Organism: Torreya grandis; assembly: GCA_037957365.1. Lineage (NCBI taxonomy): Eukaryota > Viridiplantae > Streptophyta > Pinopsida > Cupressales > Taxaceae > Torreya > Torreya grandis. The sequence continues at coordinate 2,125,077 of JARHVA010003160.1, read as the reverse complement.
TATTTTCAATATTTCCTCTTGATCCTAGAGGAAAGGTACATAAAGGTTTAAGCTATATATATTAGGATAGTTTTGTTTAAATTCCTCTAAATCTTGTTTCTAACACATTTTCTTTGTTGTCCCTATTTTGTTCAGTAGGTTAGTTTCCTTTAAATAAGTTCCTTGGGAACACTTTCTTGTTTTATTCTCCTTTTTGTCCTTTTTTGTTTCAAAAGAGGTTAGATTAGAATTGCCAATCAATATGTTAGATCTAGGGAAGAGACTTCATGCCCAATGGACTAGACTAGGCACATGGTCTGAGTTATTTTACATAGATAGGCATGTAACCCCTATTAATTACCAAATATGTTGGCCAATTTTGTCCCACATACCAAGCTTGTACCCATACAGATTAGTTTGATAATGGATAAGTATATAAAAAGTGTTACAAAGACCCTATATGATGCCAAGAGTGTTTGTAAAGACTTAAAAGTGCATAAAAATCATCTCATTCTTCATTGTGTTCATCTAGACATCTTGAGTCTAGTGAAATTATAAGTATACACTTTGATGACATCATAATTTACACATGTGGATGAGTTAGGGAGAGTTGATCATATGGGTTTTTTCACATTAGTCCCAAGAAAATATGTACCAAGTTTTTGGTCATCTATCAAAGTGCATCAAAAGATATAAAGACCCAAAGTTGGCCACTCAAGCAAAATCTACTAATTTTTCACAACTCAGCAATTTTTGAAGCTCCATAGAGCTGAGTGAGAATATTGAAAAGGCCATATATCATGTGTTTTATAGTTTTAAGATAAAATAATCATCTAGGTTTGTTCAGCTTCATCCTTAGTTACTATGTGCTAAGTTTTAGGTCATTGACCAAAGTGTGGTAGAAGTTATGCATGTTCAAAATTGGCTCCTTATTTATATTTTAATAAGTTTCCCATACTTAGCCAAATGAACTAGACTATCATTAGGACCTGATGTAGTAATGAATGGAATAGTCAATTTAAGCATTTTTTAGACACACCTAGAAGGCTCTTAGGACCAATGAATCAAATAGGTTCATTCTTTTTATCCTTAAGAAAATATCCTAAAAATTTGGTGCCTCCACAACTTTTATGCTTCAAGTTATAGGCCTTCAAAGTTGGACTTACAACATAAGACATTCATGCTAACATTAAAATAAAGACACTAAAAAAATATATCTATGATTAAATTTGACTATCTTTGAGACATAAAATACATTTTTAAGACATCAAATATGGTCTGTGGGATGCTAATTTAAAGCTTTATAAACTAACCATTGGGGTTGAAATAGTGGATCCCAGTTGATCTAACGGTTCATGTTGCATCATATATTTAGATCTAACAGTGATTAGAGGTCAAAGGGGACAATGAATCCTGAGATTAAATCCATGCATGACAAGTGTCAATAGAATTTTAAACTAGTAGAGGATCAATGACTTGCAACCATTTGTATAGATCAAAATAGATGAAGTGAGATGAGTCAATATGTCAATGACCCTAGTCAAATTTCAACAACCAATTAGAACAACTATGATCCTAGGGTTTTTGATGGAGGTTGAGAATCCATTTTTGACCGAGGGAAATAAGGATTTTTAGTGTCATCTTCATGTCATTGAATCTCATTCAAACACCATGGAGTGGTTAATATGAAACAATCAGGTATAAGGAATATAAAGGACCACCACTGGAGCTTAATATTGACCTCTAGTTCAACATTTTTATGGCTTGTAGGGTTCATTATTGTGACTATGTTTACCATTTCTAAAATACCTAGGTATGGTGATCTATCATATCCTACAAATATTTATGGGTCTTTTAAGATCTAATGGGATTCCAAAATAGGCTATGGTCTATAGGTCTGTATTAATATGGACAACTATGGGAAAACCAATGACCTTATATTTTTTTTCAACATATAGGTGGAACCTATGACATAAACATGGAAATATAGTAGATATGTGGTTAATTTAAAAGGGTTTCATCTATCCATTTGGCTCCATCATCGACAAATTAGGTATAAACTATCATTTAAAATGTGGCCTTATTGTCAATATCAGGGTTTGAGGATTTGATCCTCATGAGCACGTCAAGTGGACTTAGGGTCCCAAAGTGGAGAATTAGTAGTGGGAGAAGTAGTTAAGGGCATTTATTCCATTCAAATAGACTTATTAATCATGGATTAAACCCTTGTCTTTAGTAAGAAACTCTTAGCCAATAAGAGGAGCTCAAGGACTAGTGAGATAAAACAAAGTTCATTTATTGATCAAGACACACATGTAGAAGGTAATCAATGTGTTTCAACCTCAATTATTATTCATGATGATATTTTATCCTTTCTTTAAGGAATTTTTACCATCTTTCTCTATTTATGCTATATATAGAGGCTTTAGAGCCAGAAAATGGATTCCCCCACTACATCACTCTAATCCCTCTCTTGGGCATGGTAAAACTCTACCAAGATGGATTTTGTAACCTCTTGATATGAATAAAAGACTATTTTAGATTTAATTGTTATAGTATAGTGTGTACATGTTATATTTGCATATGTGGTAGAGTTTTCTCCCTTATCAACTAATGATCTCACCTAGTTACTAGTTCATATGGTTATGTAGGTCATGTTTAGTATTCTACATCTCTTGATTAAAACTTGTATGTGGATATTGTGATTGGTTAGTGTCTTACTTTAGAACTCTCCTTCATTTCCCTTAGTTTAGATAATTTCGTGAACCTTTTCATGAAACACTAATGTATGATATATATTTAAAATCCTAGATCTCATCTTGTGCTTGCTTCACTAGTGTTTTAAGAGTCAAGTAGGGTGGATTAAAAATAAATTAGGTGCATCACCATTGTTAACTTATGTTTCCCTTTCATGTTTTATCTCTCTCTCTCTCCCCCCCCCCATTTTATTTGGTCATTATGAGGTTTTAGTGGTGTGTAAAAGAGCTAAATTATGCATTAGAGGAGATATCCTCATTGAAAATCCTAGAGGTTTGACCCCATTACAAGATACCCACACTCTAGGGTCAGTCCCATGTTGAGCTAGATTTGGAAGTAGAACCTGAACACTCATAACTCTAGTTAGGGTGAAATATAGATCTCTAATAATAACTTCCATAGGTAATATTCTCCTCTCATGTGCACAACATGTTCATCACAAATCAAAAATCTAAAAGAGGCTTCCTATTATATAAATAAGGGACACTATGTATTTATGATATATTATGATATATGAGGAAACTAAACTTCATGTTTAGTTTTGTACAATGACTATGAGTATTGGGTTAGAAACCTTCATGCCATGATATCTATAAAATAGTTCATTGTGTATCCTGTAATGGTAGTCATTCAATACTTTTAAAACTATTGGAACATAGTTTCTAAAAACAAGCAACAAGTAAATATAAAATAGAGATAAAATAAAATTAAAATATTTGTGTGCATAAAGATCAAAAAATTTCAACCCAAGATCAAAATAAAGAGTTTCAGTGTCATATTTTATCCAAGGTGAAAAGATAATTTGACAACATCAAACTAAATCCAAGGTCAAATAAAATTGACTCATGGTGTCATATTTATATCCGAAGTGGAAAAATAATTTCTTTAGTATGATAATAAATCCAAGGTCAAATAATATTGAGTCATGGTGTTGGATTTATATGCAAATTTTAATGTTTTTTTCATTTATTGTTAAGAATTTATTAAAAAATAAAATAAAAAAAATCATGAAATCCTAAGCCAAAAATCAAGCAAACAACAACCAATTTTCTAAATAAAATATAAATTCACTAGAATTTTTTACTAGTTTTTAGTTGAAATGAGTCAAACAAATAGATATAAACTATTTAAATTAAGATACATGATATATACATATATGACTATAAAATTTAAATAATTAGAAATGAGCTAAAACTATCAAACTAACAATAGATATGCAAACCTCCTTCAAATTAATTTTATGTTGACTATATAAGCTGACTGTGAGTAGAAACCATCTAAAAAGAGTTGTGAACTATTTTCACCTAAAAATAAAATTATTCAAGGACAAGGTCAGACTAAGAGGACAAAGACACATTTCAGCCTTATTTCTTGATTATGGCTACAACCTAGTTAGTTGTGCAATATATTCTTTGATTTGGGTGTATGTGCCTATTTGTAGGGGTTTATTATCTAACTGTGTATGTTGATTTGATGGATGGAAGACCTATAAAACATAAACCCTAGATCATGTATAATAAACATAATAGATATCAAATTCTAAAATTGTGTAATAGGTTTAGGATAATATTTGATCTACACTTAAAAAACCCTGCATAATCTAAGTGTTGCCTACATAGATCAAAAGGGCTTCATGCCAATATAGTTCTCCCTATTCAAGTGAGTGTGTGAATATTGACTATATAATATAAATAAAACTAGTTATATTTATTTATATCATTGATAATGTGTGTCATTGACATGTGCTAAATCAAGTTTAGACTTAGCCTAGGACTATTAGAATGCAACAAAATTGAAATTGGGAAGAATAGTCATCTTTTTTTTAATGTATAGTAGTATTCTCAAAGTGATTTATATATATGTTTATATAATATCTAATGTGCTTATATAAGGGAATATTTTTAATATTTCCACTAATCAACCTCATTAAAATCATGGGAGAGGTTAAACACAACATCTTGTATTTAAAAATTTACTATTGAGGTGTGAGGGATAAGGTTGGACTAGTGGGGAAGATCATAATGTGGCCCTATCTGACCTATCATGGTCTTATCATAGGAGGATAAAGAGTATAATAAATAGTTTGATAGGATTATATAAGTAAAATAAATATGTATGAATGATGTTCTGAGTAATAGCAAGATAGGTTTTAGAATAAATAATGCTCTCATAGAGATTTCAAGTTAATAGAACAATGAATTGGTCAACCAAGGTAAGGATGTCAAGTTTAAATATTTTTAAGAACTTAATGATCAAATTTATGTGTCTATAGTAGGTGCCTCAAATATTTTAATGTAAATTCAAATGATCAATATGACATTAGACTTTTCCTTTCCTTTTTTGGTCATATGATCTTGTAATGTCTTCCACATATAATATAGGACCAAAAAAATGGCATTGTACTTGATCATGAACTCTTTATATTTAATATTATGGCATTATAATCTATACCACTTACGCATATAGGTAGAATAATCACACTCATCAACACATGTTCAATACTTTAGTCATGACACTTATGATCATTGATCTATACTCGATGGGACACTAAGTGATATTGATTTTATCATCACCTTTCACTTTATCCACCTATTAACCTCATTAACATGAGAATTTAATTGGATAAGGAAATTATTTAAGTATTTCCTAACCATTTTGTACCAATTATGAGTTTTTTATTAGTCTATTAGATGTCACAAAGGTTGAACTATTTATGAGTTTTTTAAGACATAATTTGGTTGCATAAAACTTAACATGTTTAAAAACATTATTTATTTTCCATTTTTGGATTGTAAAGTAAATAAAGTAGAATTAACTATCATGTAATATCTTACTATAATCAACTACCTCATTTATTTAATATATGGATAGCTCATTGCTTGTGATAAATTTCATTAGACCCTTTACTGAGTTGGATAATTATTAATTACATATTATACCAATGTCATCAAATTATCCACTCCTATTATTTTATAATTTTGGTATTTACTTAAAAGACTCAATATTCCTTTTTATGCACTTTTTCAATTTTTTTTATTGGATCTTCTGATTCATTTATGCATGTGTTATTTTATTTATGACTTCTAATAATTTTTTTGAACTCGGGTTTCCATTAAACAAGTGTCCTACCTTCCATGCTTTGATCTTCTTATGAATAAAATAAATGGAAATTACCTAAAGGGACTCCTGATAGGTATAATTGGATATGAAAACATAGATGTCAACATCCTAGTCATCAACATATATGCAGACACCACAATTTGGTATAGACTTATCTTTTATGTCTTTTATTGCAACTTTGTATACATAGACTATTAATAGTGAATAAGGTATCTATTGGTGCATTTTACTCAGGTCATTCTCAATTATAGTTTCTTGAGTTTGTCTATTTTTATTAGTTTATATGGGTATTAGGAACACCATATAACATGGCCTTTCACCTTCTCATTTTAGGATTATTTGAGATAATAGATGGCATGAGTTGTATTTTGTGACTTTCCTATGTAGTCTACTTGGAATAGTAGCATGTAACCTATAGCCCATCAAGGGACATTCATCCAATTGATCAAAAAAAACCATAAAGATGAATATTTATAATTATTCTATATTATAATAACATAAAAAAAATGAAAAAGGAGGAAAGGGTAGGGCAAATAAGAAGTTTCAAATTTTAGCTGTGTATTTATTTCACTAAAGCAACACCTTTTGAGATTTAATTAAAAAACAACCAACATTTATCAAATTTAGTAATGCACTCAAATATGAAAAAACATAGAGCAAGAGTCTAAGGACTAATAAATTATGAGTAAAATTCTCTTTGCAAGATAAAATGATCATAGAAAATAGCTAAAAGCACATTTTACTACAATAATTTTATAAACATCAAAATTCCTTGTAGAAAATAGCAACAACACATTTATCAATATAAAAAAGAGATCAAATATTAACTAAATAAAATTATTATAATCATATAATTTTACATTCTAACCTAATCATAATAAAAAAATATAAACCTTTATGGCAATCCATTAAAGCTAAGAATACACACAACATCTATCTGAAATTATGAGAAGGAAGAAAATAATCTTAAAAGAAAAGAAAGAAAAACCCATGAACATTCCAATTTATAAATTCTCTCTTTATTTTTCATAAAAAATTATTCATCTCCCCCCCTCATAATGTTTACCAAAATATTATTTTATAGGGCACAGGCCCTTACCCACCATCAATGACTAAATTCATTACAACATAGCTCTTCAAGAAAACATAAAATAAAATCATGAAAGGGAGGGATGAAGCTCATAATATATAAGACTATACTTCCCTCATGGCTATTATGGTAGATTAAATTACCATAATTGAATAAATTCATAATAAATAAATAAAAATCAAGTGGCCATAGTTGACCCAAATCATAATGGGCCTCTCCTTAAAATATTTAATATGCATTTAACTCTTTTACAATCCTATACCAACCTCTTACATAGAATGAGGGAAATCATGGATCTCCCATTCTCAATAAATGTTCCCTCCTTCAAATTCCATAAATTATGACATATGTTGTCTAAAAATTATTGTATCAAATGCAATATTATGATAGTTTGACATGTGGTGATAACCATCAACTTTAATTATGTGTTTATAGGTTGGCATCACCATTAGAGTCCCTTGCATTTGATAGTTGGGTGTTGTTATGTCACATTTTATTCATGTTTATGTTATGTGACACCATATAACACATTCATAGCATTGGCTTGAGTAGTTTAGATGTAATTTTTTCTTTTCTTATGAATAAATGCAATGATGACACTTGGTGCTTTATGACCGAGTCTCAAGCTTGC